>JAFEMH010001476.1:420000-468331 GCA_022495995.1 Adenophora triphylla var. japonica | reverse complement strand
AAACGGCCGCTCGGAACGGAGTCAGACCACCGGGGACATCAATCCAGCCGTCTGCTCGCCCCACGGTTATAATCGGCGCGGACATAGTGATCGACAACAAAAGAAAAGAGATGTTCGAGATGAAGTTGGACATATACACTTATATGGACGAATACGTGAAATAGTATGAACAGAAACGTACCGAAGAGACATCAGATGGAAGGCGGTAACCCTCGGGAATATGGTCCGAAATCGGGATGTGGCCCATCATCGACATACTCCCCATCATATATGTGTAGCTCGGAGGACCGTAATCGGCGCGAAGGGCGGAAGGGCCAGAGCATCTTTTGGGAAGAAGTGCTAGGGGCGACGAACTGAGGCGGAGGCGAGCGAGCGAAACCCAGAGCAAGCGATCGCCTGCACCAGCAGGAAGGGGACCCGTCGGGCGAGGCAAGAACTCCGCGTAGGAAGCCCCTCGGAGCAACACGAGCCGGTCGCCGCCTGACCCTCCACAAGATCGGCATAATCATCATACGGAATGAAGTGGGTAGGGTGCATCGCCCTCGGTGGATCTGTTTGGCACCCTATATGGCGGTGAACCCGGACATGCGAGGAAGACTCGCTTGCCCAGTACGTGGTATCCCCCTACGAGATACCCGACATCCTGCACGCAGCATGATGGCATCCCAAGCACGGTGAACCTCCCGTTCCACCAAGGTCCATGGATAAAGGCCCGGCCGCTCATACTCAGGCGTCAGCATGGCCGCGCCTCTGCAATCGTCAGGGTCCACTCCTGATCCTCCTCCTCATTAACACTCCAATTGGGGTGGCTCCACCTCCTGATATTCGGAAACAGAGGGTCCCGGATCTCCAACTCAAACTTATACAACCCGAAGACAACATAGCCCGATATCTGTACAAGAAAACATAACAGATTCGATCTGAAATACGAGAAAGAGTACGAGATAAAACACGAAAGCAGTCAGGAGCATACCTCCCAAGCATAAGAATACCCTGACAGAGTATCCTTGGTGTGCCTACACGCCTCATCCATGGCATGATAACAAAAGGCCAGCCCCGCTGAGCCCCAATCATAAGTCCTCACATCATCCAACTCCACCAACAAGCCTAAGAGGGAGAGACGAGCAGTAGAAGAATGGTTCGCAAAAATGGTCTCCGACAGAATGTACCAGAGGGCGCCCCGCACCAACCGATCAGTGTCCGCATTCGGCTTAAGCGCATAAGCCTCAAGCTGAGCCCGGAGAGGTGACAACTCAGCAGCAAACCCCTTAACCTTGTTAGGGGCAAAACCAATCAGCTGCCTCCATACAGCCGGACTCGCAGGCTTATAACCCGTAGTATTCGGGAGGGGCTCACCGGTGAACTCTAGCCCCGTAATAGCAAGAAAATCCATCGGAGTCATAGTGGCTTCCCCGAAGCGCAGATGCACGGTGTGAGTAGTATCCCACCACCTCTCCCGGATTGCCTGAAGAACTTGGGGAGTCCGTCTCATCCCTTGGATGTTGTCAACGAAGGTCAAAAGCCCCGTTTGAGCCATCCTAGTTCGAACCCCATTAAGGCCCTTGATCTTGTCCCACAAAGCTCTGGCCAATTTCGGACTCCTGACAGGTTTTCGTTGGCTTTGTATGAGCGCAAAAACGAGAGGAAAAGCAAAAGACAATGTTAGGCATCATCCCATGGCGAAATTTCAAAGAAATAGAAGAAAATTCTCATTGGGGCATTTCATCGAACACTTGGCGTGCGCACAAGAAAAGCCTGCCCAAAGCTGCATTTGACTTCCCGAATGAACCCCTCCTACAATCCATGATATGTAGGGGACTCATACAACACAATACAAAGTCAAACAATCAACAAATTTAACAAAAACGAGGCATGCATCAAGGTAGAACCAAGTTCTAGACAAAATGAAGAAAATTGCCAATTTGATAAAATTGGGATTCAAAAGACATGGATTCGAACGCAATGCAATGCATGAGATGAGAGTTGAGAGAGAAGCTCTTACCAAACCTTCACTAACGGCGGTAGAAATGTGCACGTCCCTATCGAAAGTGAGGTCGTCACGGGGGTAATCCTTGCCTAGCAAATGACTCCCCAAAATTGGATTTTTTCTTTCTTGAGCCATCGATTTTGGAAGGAGGAAAGATTGAGGGTTGATTGTAAGAAGGAATCAACAAGCAACACACAAAAAATCATAGAGAAAATTCGCCTTGGCTCAAGCTAGGGAGGGAAATATGAAAAGAGGTATTTTCAAAATGAAACAGCAGCTGCTGTTATATTGCCCCAACAGTAGAAGTGTCGCACGAGACAAGATATCTCGCGCGAGATATACCTTCTGGAATTGTACGAAATTGTCCTCGACAATAAGCGTCTACACAACGTCAAAATTCAAAATTTTGACACATTTACCCTTGGAAGTGACACACTAGCAAGGAAACGTTGAAAAATCAGCACCGCAAGTCACGGAACGAGCCAAACGTGACACCCGCACGATCGCCCGGTATGGCACCAGTCGCCCAAAAATGATTGATCCAGAGATCAACTCATTCCACACGATTCAGAGCCCAGACAGGTGGATCGTCAAAACAAAAGCCCGGTCCAACGCCGGACAGGTGGATCGTCAACAGAAAAGCCCGATCCAACGCCCAGACAGGTGGATCGTCAAACGAAAGGCCCGATTCAACGCCCAAACAGGTGAATCGTCAAAACAAAAGCCCGATTCAACGCCCGAACAGGTGAATCGTCATCCTCAACAAGAAACAGCCCGATTCGGAGCCCAGACATGCGAATCGTCACAAAACCGACAGGACTCAAAGGATCGAACAGGTAAGCCTTTGTTTTCTAACATATATCCCCGCAGGTTCGGAGCCCAGACAGGCGAATCTTCAGACAGGCAGGTATATTCAGAATTGGGTCTTGATTTGATTCCTCAGTATGAATTTACCTTTTCAAAAACAAAATCTCCTCGATTTTCAAAATGATTTTTCAAAATACCTAAAGCAGCCTTTTCATGTTTTGGAGTCGAACTACGTTATGGTCTGATTCTCCGATAGAGATAGGAAGCCGTGCGGCCCGACCATCCCAATGTTCAGAATGATGTCTTTTCTATCGTCGACATGACTTCTTCCATAAGACTTGTCGACGAGGGGCTCTGTAGACACCCCATTCTGAAACCATCGGATCACATTTATACCGCTCTAAGTCTTGCTTTGAGTCAAGAGGTGGGAATCCACCATTTCGTCATGTTTCGTTAAGTTTTGACTAACCACCGTTAGTTTGGGACTAAACTGCATATGAGATAACGAGGAAGGGCGAAATTGTCCACAGGCTTGCATTATCTCGCGCGGAATAGCGTGTCTCGTGCGAGATAAAGGAGTTACGAGAATGCGAGATAGCGGTTTCCTCGTCGATTTCAACCTCTTTCGGGATAAAACTTCATCCATCAGGCCGGCCAATGAATTTTGGATTCTGAAACCTTCTCAAGGTGTTTGATCTCATATTTAACACCTCTCGACACCTATAAATACACGAAGACTTTCGGTATTTCAAGGTCCACAATCCTGAAAATCCCAAGTAAAAACCCCTATATTCTTGGTTTCTCTCCTTGAAAGATTCACTGTAAATCACCCTAAAAATCACCTAAAGTTTGTTTGTCAACCTTGTTGATAAACAAACATCGAAGCCCGAATCAAGGACTGAGGCAAAGCTCTGTTCGTGTCAAGGTTCAACTCTAAACTTGAGTTGAAACTCTGCCCGAATTACCTCACGCAAGGTAACCTTTCTTTCCTTTCTAATTGATTGTTAGATTGGTATAAATACATCGAATCTAGGATCAGCCTAGAGCCTCCCCAAATCATGGGGATGGTCTCGAAGCAATCGATCCTATATTCCATTTAACCCTATTAAATGGATCTTTATTTTATTTATTGTTTGAAATCTTCTTCTTTTGAAAACCTCTCTTTTCTTTAGCAAGACCGATCTCCGGATTGGGTGGAATGGGTGCTCCTTGACCTTCCCATTCCATAACCTAAGTCCCGAACCCAAAATCTCTTTCAAAATGGTTTTTCTATGTTTCCAAATGAATAATATAGGTGGCGACTCAAAAGATGTTCAAAAAAAGGGTAAAGAAATCCGTGCATCGCTACAGGTGGTTGCTGCTATTACCAAGGCATAAGCCACATTTTCCGCATTAAAGTACCTTCCTTCTACGTCGGACAAGGCCTTGCTGACGTAATAAACTAGCCTTTGCCATTCTCCTCTCTAATCAAAACCGCAGCCACTGCTCGATCCCAGCTCACAGATAAACGTATAAGCTTTCCCCTTGAACCAGACTACTAAGCAAAGGAGGAGTGACGAGGTACTCTTTGAGTTGCTGGAACGCCGAGGAGCATTCGGTCGTCCACTCAAAGGTTTTCGTCCCCCTCATAGCTTTGAAGATGGGAAGAGACCTCTCAGTTGACATGGCTATAAAGCGGCCCAATGCAGCAACCCTTCCTCAATCGTTGAACTTCCTTGATGCACGTAGGCTCCTGCATTTCAACTAAGGCTTTGATCTTCTCTGGATTGGCCTCAACCCCAAACATAAAATCAAGATTGGTAGGGTGTTGATAGAGGCCATGTCGTCGATGTAAGCCTCCATGTTTTGGCCAATCTGACTAGCAAATACTTTGTTTACCATCCTCTGATAGGTGGCACCAGCATTTTTCAACCCAAATGACATCTTAGTGTAGCAATATACCCCTCCTGCTGTTGGGTTTTGGGGTTACATACGCAGTGAAAGATTTAATTTTAACATCAAAACCCTAGCCCTATGATCCGTCTAGCATGAAGAGATTAGAAAGTCATGAAATAGAATTACATACCTTGAATGTGATGTAGTTTAACAAATTAGATCTTCAAAATCCAAGCCTTGAATTTTGACAACGAATCGGATCTTCAAACTTCTCCTTGATCTTCAATGTGATGAATCAATCCAAGCCTTAGGTGATAATGTAACCACCCTCTAATGGTAATCCACACGCGAACGAATCCAAGAACACCTTCTTGATGGATTGCTAGATGATACTCTTGATTATTGAATCAATATTCAATAATCAAAGCCTAAATTATGGAATAATTTTGGGAAGCCTTTTGTTTCAAAATCAAAATCAATCTCTAAGGTTTCATAAACTTTAGAACAATGATGTGAGAGAGGAATTATGGCTGCAAAAGACTTATATTTATATCACATATAACCCCTAGTCAAAATAGGTTATAAGTCCTTAAGAAACCTTTTCCAACCCGTCCAAGGAAATCTCGTATTGACCAAAAACCGCCAGGGGCATGACTCGTGCTCCTGGGCACGAGTCGTGCCACGAGTCGTGAATGGCAATAACGAGTGATCCCAAGCCATTTTTCAGTCGTGTCACGAGTCGTGACAATGGTTGCACTCGTGCTGGATTTAGTCACGAGTCGTGACAATTGTCACGAGTCGTGCTCCACCTCAAAAGTCAACCAAGTCAACAAATTCCTTGAAACGCCAAAACGCAGTCATTTAAACTGCACTGGCACGAGTCGTGCCCATGGGCATGAGTCGTGCCCTTTCCCAAAAATTCCAGATTTAGCTCGAATCAAATTCGTTCTTTTGTGTGTGACCCAAAAGGAATTATATTATGTTGGTAGTGAGTCGAAACATCGACCTCACAAGACATAAGTGACTTCTAGCAAATCATTATGTCCACCCAATTAATATAACATCAAAGCTTGATTCCTCTATAGTTCCAATGCCACAATTCCTTTGCCCATGATGTCCAATTGAACATGAGTCATGGTCTATGTCAACTCATTCCGTTCAATGCTTTCTCGATTCCGAATATGTTGATAATGCAAATGCATTTGATCTCTATCAAATCACTTGAGTGCGGCCACACATTTCATCAACATCATTCATCGAGGGGCCCAAGCAAACATCTCTCTTCATAAGAGGGACAAATCCTGTCTTGACTTATCATTCTTCCCTACATGAGTCCAATCGTGCTAACATAGCCCTTATTGCTATCCGATTAAAGACAGGGTTAGACTATATCAAACACGATCTTTGTCATGTGGAAGACGATGATAATCTCAGGTACTAAGGATTCAATAACACGACTATCATGAGATTTATTCATGACACATATGAATATTGACCATGTCATAAATCTCATCGGTAGTGCATTGTATCCCGATACTTGTTCTCTAGCAAGTATCCATAAGTGTAATGTGCATCACATGCATATAATCATCTCCATGATTATCCACTACCGACTTATACTATTTGTTCTCAATAAATAGGGGCGCAGTTCAATATAATAAACATGCAAAACATATAATGAACCAAATAATACTTTCTCTATAATAAATGATAAAGATGATTACATAGCGATTTAGATAATAAGTCAAAACATAATTAAACGCCTAGGCCACTACACCAACAATCTCCCACTTGCACTAGGCTCCATCTATGTATCTAATACCCATGGACCTCACATGACTATAATGCTTAGCTTGTGCGAGGGGCTTTGTAAGCGGATCCCCAATGTTATCATCGGTTGATACTTTGCATATCTTAACGTCTCCCCTATCAATGAATTCTCGAATGAGATGGAAACGTCTAAGTATATGTTTGAATCGCTGATGTGACCTTGGTTCGTTTGCTTGCACAATGGCACCATTGTTGTCACAATAAAGTTCCGCCGGATTAGTGATACTTGGAACAACTTCCAAGTCACTAATGCACTTTTTGATCCAAACTGCCTCCTTAGCTGCATCGGATGCCGCTATATATTCGGCCTCAGTAGTAGAATCGACAATAGTACTCTGCTTGGAACTCTTCCAACATATTGCACCTCCGTTTAGCATAAACACAAATCCCGACTGCGACCGGAAATCATCCTTGTCGGTTTGGAAGCTAGCATCTGTGTAGGGATGGCCAAAACCGGTTTTGGGCCCGGTTCCGGTTCGGAACCGCCGGTTCCGGTTTGGCAAAAGGTGTGAACCTTAATCGGCCCTTTCTTACCCCGGATCCAGTTACCACAATTCGGTTCCGGTACGGTTCCGGTTCTGGTGCGGTTCCTGTCCGGTTCCGGTCAATAATGAATAAAAAAGCTAAAAATTATTGAAAAACAAGGAATTTCCACCCCGGTTCCGGTTTCGGTTCCGGTTCCGGTCCGGTTCACCATTTATTTGAACCTTAACTGGCCCTTATCCAAAACGGTTCCAGTTACCCCGATTCTGGTTTTTGTGGCGGTCATAGCAGTTTCGGGCTCTTCCAGTCCGATTTGGCCATCCCTACATCTGTGTAACCTCTTACAACAAGAACTTCTTCCATCCCTCCAAATACCAAGAACGCATCCTTAGTCCTTTGCAAGTACTTTAGGATCGTCTTGACTGCCATCCAATGGTTTTCACCCGGATCAGATTGGTAACGACTTGTCATGCTTAAAGCATACGAGACGTCGGATCTAGTGCAAATCATAGCGTACATGATAGATCCAATAGCCGAAGTGTATGGAACTTTATTCATCCTCTTTCGTTCATCAGTTGTCTTTGGACACTGAGTCTTACTAAGAGTAATACCATGACCCATTGGCAAGTTTCCTCTCTTAGAATTTTCCATTTTGAATCTTCTAAGAACCTTGTCAATGTAGGTACTTTGACTCAAACCAATGATCCTCTTAGATCTATCTCTATAGATCTTGATACCAAGGATGTAAGCGGCTTTGCCCATATCTTTCATTGAGAAATACTTCCCTAACCAAGACTTGACAGTTTCAAGTGCAGGAAAGTCATTTCCAATGAGTAAGATATCATCGACATACAACAAGAGAAATAGCACAATGCTCCCACTGAATTTCATGTATATACAAGGTTCATCTTCGTTCTTGATAAAACCAAACTCTTTGATTTTCTCATCGAATCGAAGATTCCAACTCCTAGAAGCTTGCTTCAATCCATAAATGGATCTTTGCAACTTTCACACCTTACTAGAATTTCGTGGATCTACAAAACCTTTGGGTTGTGTCATATACACATCCTCAAGCAGTTTTTCGTTAAGAAAATCGGTTTTGACATCCATTTTCCATATCTCATAGTCATAATATGCAGCTATGGCAATCAAAATTCTAACAGACTTAAGCATGGCAACAGGCGAGAAGGTTTCATCATGAGTACACGCCCGTGAGTTTGCACTATATCCACTTTCTTCTGAAGCCTAGCCTTATAAGTATGCACCTTCCCATCCATGTCAGTCTTCTTCTTGAAGACCCACTTGCACCCTATGGTTTTTACACCTTCGGGTAGCTCAATCAAGTTCCAAACTTGATTATCCGACATGGATTGCAATTCAGACTTCATGGCTTCTAACCATTTATCCAAATTGGGATCGGACATCGCCTCTTGATAGGAAGTAGGTTCGTCATTCTCAATGAATTCCACTTCATTACTTTCCGACACGAGAAATCCATATCTCTCGGGTGCGGATCATAACCTATCCGATCTACAATGGACTTGTGGATCTTGAATCGGTTCCACAACTTCTTGTGGATTTGGTTCAGTCTCTACTATCGGTTCCATGTTATTTTCGGGTTCTTGAACTTCTTCAAGATCAATTTTACTCCCACTAGATACTTTATTGAGAAACTGTTTCTCAAGAAAAGTACCATATTGAGTAACAAACACTTTGTTCTCAGCACGGTTGTAAAAGTAATACCCCTTGGTTTCCTTAGGGTAACCAACGAAAATAACCTTGTCAGATTTAGGTGCTAACTTATCAGAGACAAGTCTCTTCACATAAGCTTCGCAACCCCAAATCTTCATGAAAGATAAATTAGGTTTTCTTCCATGCCACATCTCATGTGGGGTCTTAGGAGCCGATTTAGTAGGGACTCTATTCAGTGTGAACGCAGCAGTCTCTAATGCATGTCCCCAAAAGGATATAGGAAGGTCTACTTGACTCATCATCGAACGAACCATATCTAATAGGGTTCTATTCCTCCTCTCGGAAACACCATTCCATTGTGGCGTTCCAGGTGGAGTCAACTCTGAAACAATTCCACAGTTTTTGAGATGATAGTCAAACTCTTGGCTCAAATACTCACCACCACGATCGGATCGAAGTGCTTTAATTGTTTTGCCAAGTTGATTTTGTACTTCATTTTGAAATGTTCTAAACATCTCAAACGATTCACTCTTTGACTTCATCAGATAGACATAGCCATATCTAGATAAGTCATCGGTGAATGTAATGAAATACCGAAATCCTCCCCTAGCAATGCTGCTCATTGGTCCGCATACATCAGTATGTATTAAGCCCAATAAGTCACTAGCCCTTTCACTACTCTTAGTGTAGGGTGGTTTGGTCATTTTGCCCAATAAACAAGATTCGCATATCTCATATGATTCATAATCATGTGAGTCTAACATTCCATCTTTGTGGAGTTTAGAAATGCGTTTCTCATTTATATGACCAAGCCGGCAATGCCACATGAACGGGTTGTTCACGTCATTCGATTTAGATTTCTTATCCACATGATAAACATTTTCAACACTATTTTGTTTCTCATCAACATCAAGAACATAAAGGCCATTAAATGAATTTGCAATACCATAAAGCATATCATTTAAATAAATATAAAACTTCTTATTCGAAATAAGAAAATTATATCCCTCATTATCCAAACAAGAAACAGAAATAATATTCCTACTCAAATTCGGAACATAGTAACAATTGTTCAAAACAAGTACTAAGCCACTAGGTAAAGTTACATCATATGTCCCTACGGCTAATGCATCAACTCTTGCTCTATTTCCAACACGCATGTCAACTTCACCTTGTTTGAGTAGCTTCCTATTTCTCAGTCCCTGCACATTTAAACAAATGTGATATCCACATCCGGTATCTAATACCCATGAACTAGAAACAGAAAGGAAAATATCTATCATATAGATACCTGAAGTAGTAGCAATCGTATTGCCCTTCTTCGCCTTTAGGCCTTCCTTCTAAGCCTTGCAGTTGCGCTTCCAATGTCCAACCTCTTGGCAATGGTAGCAAACCGCATCCTTTTGAGATACCTTGGGAGCCTCTTTGGCATCAACAACTTTTGCCTTAGGCTTAGCAACACTTGCCTTACCTTCCTTCTTGAACCCTTTGCCTTTGTTAACCATTAACACAGTATCGGTTTTAGGCTTCTTGATATTTATCTCTGCGGTCTTAAGCATCACATGCAATTCCGAGAGATTCTTATCCATGCCAGTCATGTGATAGTGCATAATAAAATGACTATAACTTTCAGGCAATGAATTCAATATCAAATCCGTGGCGAGTTCCAAACTCAACGGATTTCCAAGCCTATCGAGACGCTCAATGTAACCCTTCATCTTAAGGACTTGAGCTCCCACCGATTGCCCCTCTTGGATCTTACATGCAGTTAGGGCCTTAATCACATCATAACTCTCATTTCTTGCTTGCACTTGGAACATTTCCTTTAAGCGCTCAGCAAGATCAAATGCTGCATCTATGTACATAAGGTCCTTCTGAAGAGCCTTAGACATAGTGACTTGCATAAGGCATGCAACATCCATAGAATCATCATTATGTTTCTTATGTGCATCCCTATCAGCCCTAGAAGCATTTGGAGCAGGTTGAGGTGGAATGGGTTCATTGAGAACGTGCAGTTTCTTCTCTTGATTTAGAAAAATTCTAAGGCTTCTGATCCAATCAGAATAGTTTGTACCGTTCTCCTCAAGCTTTTCCTTCTCAAGGACAGATCGCAGTGACAGGGGTTGATTATTGTGTGTAGCCATTCTATAATAAAATATGCAAACAATATAACCATATATCAATATCAACACATTTATCATCTAAGAGCAAATAACGTATTTCATAAATACTCCCACTAAATTATACACCTTCAAATACAAACATGTATCATATAATCATAGTAGGCTAAGATCCATATTTCACTTAATTCCGATTTAAGTGAGTCAATGCCCGAAATCAAGCTATTTAGGTAGAAACATCAATCATATCACTATATGACTCTTAGATTTTTTTATGAGATTTCAATAGACATCATATGTCAAAAGCATGTTTTAAATCTCATCTATGCATTGGATCAAATCTCATTTGAAAGCACCAATTAAATCAAAACCCTTTTCAAACATGTGAGACATGGAACGATGCACCTAACTGAGTCAAAACTACATCAACCATTATCTCACATTGCTCACGAATTAAGATATAAGATGCACCCAACTGAGTCGAAACTACATCAAATACCCTAAAAAATCACAAGTGTTCTAATCAAGGAATGGCATAAGACTTAAATATTTAGAAGGTTTTCAACATGTAACAAACATCGCATGGTTGTACATAGATCTCATGTGAACATAATCATGAACATAGGGCTTCACAAAATTTCATATAAACAATTTGATTCAATTTTGAGAAATTAAAAATCTAATTTAATCATATTAAAAGATTAATAACCTATGTGATAAACTAATCTAATTAATTTATCATTAATCAAGAATATGGTATATCTCATATACTTGTTTTTCATAGAAACAAAACACATGGAATCTAGATCTATTTCATATCACATGGTAGCAAATAATCATATTAAATCTAGCATGCAATTCCAATCCTAATCATGGCAAGACATGGCTCTGATACCACTATTGAGTTTTGGGGTTACAAACGCAGCAGAAGATTTAATTTTAACATCAAAACCCTAGCCCTATGATCCGTCTAGCATGAAGAGATTAGAAAGTCATGAAATAGAATTACATACCTCGAATGCGATATAGTAAACAAAATAGATCTTCAAAATCCAAGCCTTGAATTTTGACAACGAATCGGATCTTCAAACTTCTCCTTGATCTTCAATGTGATGAATTAATCCATGCCTTAGGTGATAACGTAACCACCCTCTAATGGTAATCCACACGCGAACAAATCCAAGAACACCTTCTTGATGGATTGCTAGATGATCCTCTTGATTATTGAATCAATATTCAATAATCAAAGCCTAAATTATGGAATAATTTTGGGAAGCCTTTTGATTCAAAATCAAAATCAATCTCTAAGGTTTCATAAACTTTAGAACAATGATGTGAGAGAGGAATTATGGCTGCAAAAGACTTATATTTATATCACATATAACCCCTAGTCAAAATAGGTTATAAGTCCTTAAGAAACCTTTTCCAACCCGTCCAAGGAAATCTCGTATTGACCAAAAACCGCCAGGGGCACGACTCGTGCTCCTGGGCACGAGTCGTGTCACGAGTCATGAATGGCAATCACAAGTGATCCCAAGCCATTTTTTAGTCGTGTTACGAGTCGTGACAATGGTTGCACTCGTGCTGGATTTAGTCACGAGTCGTGACAATTGTCACGAGTCGTGCTCCACCTCAAAAGTCAACCAAGTCAACGAATTCCTTGAAACGCCAAAACGCAGTCGTATAAACTGCACTGGCACGAGTCGTGCCCATGGGCACGAGTCGTGCCCTTTCCCAAAAATTATAGATTTAGCTCGAATCAAATTCGTTCTTTTGTGTGTGACCCAAAAGGAATTATATTATGTTGGTAGTGAGTCAAAACATCGACCTCACAAGACATAAGTGACTTCTAGCAAATCATTATGTCCACCCAATTAATATAACATCAAAGCTTGATTCCTCTATAGTTCCAATGTCACAATCCCTTTGTCCACGATGTCCAATTGAACATGAGTCATGGTCTATGTCAACTCATTCCGTTCAATGCTTTCTCGATTTCGAATATGTTGATAATGCAAATGCATTTGATCTCCATCAAATCACTTGAGTGCGGCCACACATTTCATCAACATCATTCATTGAGGGGCCCAAGCAAACATCTCTCTTCATAAGAGGGACAAATCCCGTCTTGACTTATCATTCTTCCCTACATGAGTCCAATCGTGCTAACATAGCCCTTATTGCTATCCGATTAAAGACATGGTTAGACTATATCAAACACGATCTTCGTCATGTGGAAGACGATGATAATCTCAGGTACTAAGGATTCAATAACACGACTATCATGAGATTTATTCATGACACATATGACTATTGACCATGTCATAAATCTCATCGGTAGGTCATGTCCAATACTTGTTCTCTAGCAAGTATCCATAGTGTAATGTGCATCACATGCATATAATCATCTGTATGATTATCCACTACCAACTTATACTATTTGTTCTCAACAAATAGGGACACAGTTCAATATAATAAACATGCAAAACATATAAAGAACCAAATAATACTTTCTCTATAATAAATGATAAAGATGATTACATAGCGGTTTAGATAATAAGTCAAAACATAACTAAACGCCTAGGGCACTACACCAACACCTGCTGCCTGGAAGGCTATCTTCTCTATATCATCTTTGTGCATCCTAATCTGGTGGTAACCCAAATAGGCATCAAAAAAGCTGAGGTGGCGTGACCAGCAATTGAGTCGATTAGTTTGTCCATTCGAGGGAGAGGGTAACTATCTTTTGGGCAGGCCAAGTTCAAGTCTGTGAAGACTACATACATCCTCCACTTCCCATTGGCCTTTTTAACCATCACCATATTTGCCAGCCAAGTGGTGTAGGATGCCTCGTTAATAATTTATGCACTAAGCAGCTTGTCGATCTCTTGCTTTATGGTTGTCTCCTTGTCACGGGCAAAAATTCTCAATTTTTGACTCTTGAATTTCATAGTGGGGATGACATTAAGGCGGTGTACTGCGACCTTTTCCTTAACTCCCCTCATATCTTCCACTTTCCATGCAAAGACATCCATACTCTCTTTTAGTAAGGTGGTTATCTCAGCTTTTTCTTCAAGTGATAATTGTCTACCAATCTTGATTTTTTGTTCGGGGTAGGACGGATTGACCTCTATCTCCTCCAGCTCGTCCACTGGCTCTAGCTCCGGGCCGTCCCTAAACTGCAAGGTCTCAATGATGATCTCTCTGACCCTTTTTCTTTCCTCTACACCCAAGTGTGGAGCCTCTGCCTAAATCATATCGTCTAGCTCGATAGCTACTTCTCCACTGGTGGCCCCCGAGTTTTGGTTGACATGGAGGCATGGGTCGCTAATGATGATCTGATTGATCAAAACTGTATTCGTGGTGGCCCTTCTGCTTTCTGAGGGATGGGTCAACTCAGTCATAACTAGGTCATGAGAGGGATAGGTCGCCTCTTCTAGCATCAGTTCCACTTCTTCCTCCACACATTGAATCAGTGTCAACCTGGAGGTCGTAGTGACAAACTTTGAAAATTTCTAGCTAGCTTCTGAAGTGTCTATCTCTAGTTCCCTCTTCTTCTTGGATCTTAGCACATGATCAAGGTATTCCCTAGCCGTGCTCAATACATATCCAACTCCCAATAGGGTAGGAAACTTGACCCTTTGGTGCGGGATGGAGGCCACCATTCCTAGGGCGACCTGTCCAGGTATTCCTAGAATAGCATGGTAATCACTTATAACATCAATTACTATAAATGTTACAATAGATGTGGTCCTCAAAGGATGTTTCCCGACATCCACCTCCAGCTCTATCTGACCCTTGGCGTCGACCATGTGGTTGGTGAAACCATCTAGTCGACATGTGTAAGGTGACAACCTGACATCTGTGAGGCCCATTTCTAAAAAAAATTTGTAGTAGAGGATGTCTTTGCAGGCCCCCGTGTCGACCAAAATTCGGCTTGAGGTACAGTCGTCAATGAGACCCAGAATGACCAATATTTGCCCCCTTGCTTCCAGCTCGTACGGGTAAAAACTGATGACCTCGTCTTGTACACAACTTCTAGGTGGGATATATGGAGCCTTACTCAGTTGGAAGATCTTGTTTGAGGACAGTGTTGCTTGTTTCCCCAGCTATCACTCCCAATGTCAATCTAGGCTATCTTGTCTCTAGTTCCCCTCTGGATGGTCTATCCCCCACTGGAGGACGATCTCCCTTCACAAATCTATCTAACCTGCCTTCATTCACTGATTTTTGGATGATCCTTTTCAAACTCATACACTCATCCGTCGTATGATCAGTGTCCTTGATATATAAATATATATATATATATATATGTATATATATATATACATACATATATATACATATATATATATATGTATATATATATACATATATATATACATATATATGTTTTGGTAAAAAACAATCAATAGTAAAGAAATTCGAAATAAAGTTGAGGAAGGTGCAATGGAATATAATCGGTGTAACAATGAAACTAAGATGGCTCGATCATGTAATGAGGAAAACCCTTGAGATAACTATCTCGCCGGCACAAAACCTCGAGAGGTGATTATGAGCACCTACCTTCCCAGATAATAGTATTGATCTTTATGAGTTACAAGGTTTGAAGCTATGGCGGATTACAATGTGTTTGTGAACTGTGTGTGAGTAATGTGTGCTTAGTGTTCCCCGGCCATTAAGCTGAGCTTTAAATAGAAAATAACTGAAGATAACATAAACCCTAACAAACTTCCCTAGAATTTCGGCCTTGTCATCTCTATCTTGACTTGGTCTCTCAACCGTTGAAATGGGTCCATGAAATATGTTTTTCCCACGTTCTTTTATACCTGTAATTAAATATATGACAGAAATAATTAAATAATGAATTAATTATCTAAGTAAATTTTACCTTGTCCACGGGTGTGAAGATGACGACATGCTGGCAACTATTCAAGATGTAGCAATCCAGAATTTACCCACAACAATTGTTCCCAAAAACTGTCTTTAAATGAATTTAAAAGGACGGTTTTTCTACTTCCTTCTAGAAGCTTGGGCAGTTAATTAATTCGGAGGGAGACGTGGGAGTTGAGAGGTTTAATCCCACTTAATTAGCGTAACTACTAAGGATCTAGGGTTTTTAACCGATTTCCTTTCACTTTCTTCTCCACTTTTCCAATCGTTTTCATCCATCTTCTTCACGGCGGTGATTTCCTCTCAAGGTAAAATCTTCCCTCTCTTTTTCCCCCTTTTTGCTTTTTTGAAAAATGGTTAAATCAAGAAAGGGCAAAGCTGCGAAAAACCCTCTGAGTTTGAACGAGGATGTGGTTTTTTCTTGCAAAGGCTTATTGGCAAAACCAGATGAAGAGATATGTGTTTTTAACAACGAGCTCATCGAATCTGTCAAGGATCGACGATGCTTCCCAGATTCCACTATCTTTAGGTCTTTTGATGTATTTCTTAGGGCTGATTTCGTATCTTCGCAATGGGTCTGTTTCTATGAATTTCCCTTCACTCTAGGTTTCTCGTATCCTTTCCCTGCATTAATAACTGAGTTTTTTAGAAAAACTAACTTGGCTTTCGTCCAACTGATGCCCATGGTTTGAAGGATTTTCTACTGTGTTCTGCGGGTGAACCGCGAATTTGGTTTAGACATAGGTTTGAGAGAGTTAGCCTTTATATACGAGCTCCAAACCTTTGGCTCCACGAGATATCTTCTTAAAACTAGGTCTGCCATGAAACCTCTGTTTTTGAAAGTAACAGTGAACGATAGGGGTTGGAAATCAAAATACTTTTTTGTTGAGAAGGATTCCTTGGAGGAAGGAGATTTCTTGGCAACTGGATGGAACAGGGAAGGTATCTCTCTTTCAAACTTCAATTTTTCTTTATTTCCCGCACTTACTTGTTGTAGTTTTCTTTGTTTGTTTTTGCAGCCATTAATTGGGCAAAGCTCTTCCCACCATCTGCCGAGGCAATTGGGAAAGTGAGGAGATTGTTGGAGTCTTCAGAGGAGGAGCGATCCTTCAAGCCATTTGAAGCCACAGCTATCTCGGAAGAACAGGAGATACCACCATCTACAGAGATGTCCACTGGTAAGATCCTATTTTGTCTACAAAATTTACCTTTTTGTATCTGGATTTTGCTTTCCTCTAATAGCATGCCTTCTATTTTTAGCCAGTTTCAAAGTCTGTTTGCTTTTTCCTTAAAGGACCTTCATAATTTTGTTGGGCAAACCCAGGCTAGCCAACAGTTATTGGTGCCTAAGAAAGAGATGGAGGCACCATTTGTAGGAGCAAGGGTGAAGAAGAGGAAGGGTAGTTCTCAGGAAGTGATAAACATTGATGAAACAGGTTTGGTGGATGTTGAAGAGGCGCTTGCTAGAGCAGCAGTGGTAAGTTTTTTCGAAAAAACAAAGTTTTCAAAAGGAATTTTTATTTGGATAACGCATCTCAAATTTTGATCAAATTTAGGAAGTTGGTGCTGGAGGCGATACAGAACAAGAAACAGAAGGAGGCTTCGGCTAAGAAGATAGAGGATCTACAGAATGAAGTGGAGAGCTTGATGAAAGGCATGTCTTCCATCCAAGATACCCAGCTGCAGAAGATTGAAGATGTAAGGAAAAACATGATGGCCTCCGCTGCCCGAAGCATGATAGAAATAAAAGTTCAAATGATGGAGGAATTTCATGCTGGGAAGCACACAGAGTGGGATGTTGATCAACAACGTTCACTCTTGAAGGCATTGGATGCTAAGGGAGAGGAGGCAGGAGAAGGATCTTCAGCTGCTAAGGATGATGATATCTTTGAGGAAGGAGCAGCAACAACATCTGCGGCAGTAGCCACCCCATGAAGAAAAAAAGAACGTGGTTCTTTTGGTTTAAAAACTTTGGTTTGAAAATGGGCTGCGTCCCAAAGACAATGTTTGAATATTTTGGTTTGTAATCGGCCCATAAGGGCCAAGATAATTTGCTTTTCAAGTGTTGGGTTGGTCCAACACTTTTATGCTTTTCGTAGGGTAAAACTTTTGCTTGGATTTTGATGAAAAACTTTTGCTCAAGCATCTTTGTGAAAAATGAAATTAGATGGTTGGTATGCTAATCTCTTCGTAGATAGTGACAACTTGCGAGTGGATGTAGAAATCCTTTGCAATTACTTTGATTGACATGTGAATGTCAATAACCGTTTGTTCATAGATGACACGTATGTGTCATAACCAATTGTAAAAATCTTAGGGTCTAACACATTGATTGAGTGGAAATGGGTAATTCGTATATATAAACATACGGGCCCACCACACACCTCAACCAAGGCTGACATCGTGCGCTCCAGGCGAGGTGTTTAAACCTTAATGAGATGAAAGAAAGTAATTTCTTTAAACCTTTGAAGGGATTAAGTACCTTAAACTGAGGTGAGATGGCCAGTCTCAAAACGGTTGTTTTCACGAGGATTGGAATGAATTGAAGACTTCTTGCAAAATAACAAGTTAATGAGAGATTTCGACATCTTTTCTGATGTCATATTTTATTTGATAAAAGAAAATAAAAAATATTTCTTTAAACAGAAAGTAAGAAAGCGGTCGTACCTAATTTAAGATGTTAACTTCTCGGAAGGATGTTGACATCTAGATTTGTCAAGGAGTTTATTCAAATGCTTCTTGTTTTCTTGCAAAACAGAAACATGTTAGGGATGGGCGTTAGCTTAGCTAACCCCCCTCTGATGCTTAAGTCAGTAATCATTCAAAAAATAAACAAAACGGAAACAAGTACTTTTATTGAACATAGAACAGTAAAAGATCGTACCTTGGTTTTATTTGCATTGTAACATAATTATGGAAACTTACATAAAGTAGGAATTGAGGTGAATGGCATTCCAGCTTCGGGGAATCCTTGCTCCCTCCAGAGCTGACAGCCAATAGGAGCCTTTACATGCTTCGGCATCAACTAAGTATGGCCCTTCCCATTTAGGAGCCATCTTTCCAGCATTGGGCTCTCTTGTATTCTGAAACACCTTTCGTAGGACTAGATCTCCGACTTGGAACTTCCGTAATCTAACGTTTTTGTTGTAGGATCTAGCAATCTTTTGTTGATATGCTGCTATTCTGATCTTGGCTAGATCCCTTAGCTCGTCAATGGTATCTAGATCATGACTCAGGTTGGCATCATTCTGCTCAGGTGTCAACATCTTGAATCTGGCAGTAGGGACGATGACTTCTGCCGGGATGACTGCCTCTGCTCCAAATACTAAGGAGTAAGGGGTCTGGCCTGTCGCGTTCTTTGGTGTGGTTCTATCTGCCCAAAGGACAAATGGAAGCTCTTCCGCCCATTTTCCTTTCTTTTGATCTAGCCTCTTCTTTAGGTTATTGATGATTATTTTGTTACTTGATTCTGCCTGGCCATTAGCTTGAGGATGCACTGGTGAGGATGTCACCATCTTAACTCCCCAACTAGTAAGAAAATCCTGCGTCTTCTTGCTGATGAACAGGGAGCCGTTGTCACATATTATTTCAGAGGGGATGCCGAATCTACTAAATATATTTTTCTTAATGAAGGATATGACTTCTTTATCACGAACTTGTACGTAGGATTCAACTTCAACCCACTTAGAGAAATAATCGGTCATTGCAAGAAAAAATACTTTTCCTTCGGGAGCTTTAGGCAATTTTCCCATTATATCCATTCCCCACCTCATGAATGGCCAAGGGGAGAGGATTGGATGAAGTAATTCTGTGGGCTGGTACAAGATGTCGCTATGCCTCTGGCAGGAATCACATTTCTTGGCGAAGATGGCAGCATCTTGATGCATTGTTGGCCAGTAGTATCCCATTCTTAGAGCCTTCGTATATAGGCTTCTGCCTCCAGAATGGTTACCACATAGTCCTTCATGCAATTCTTTTAGAACTTCATTGGCTTTTTCATCTTCGAGACATCTCAAGTATGGACCTGCAAACGATTTCTTAAACAGCACATTATCTATTAATACGAATCTTGAAATCCTTACCCTGAATGCTCTTGCATTCTTTTCTTCATTAGGGATGGTGCCATCTTGAAGATATTTAATTATTGGCGTCGTCCAAGATGTCTCTATCTGATTATCTGGGATGTCGTCAACTGTGCAGAAAAGTTCTAACCTTTCCACTACAGGGATGTCAACATGTATGATTGGTATATTGGTCTGAGATAAGCTCTTGAAAGCTGATCTAAGATTAGCCAATGCATCTTCTTGAGAGTTCTCCTCTCGGGGTATTTGTTCAAAGCAGAAGATTTGAAATTTGCTTGCCAGAATTTTCACAATGCCCAAGTAAGCTATTATCTTGGCATTTTTTGCTGCATAGGAACCATTAAAATGATTGACAAGTAATAATGAATCAATATATAATTGTATTGCTTTAATGTTCATGTCTAGAGCCACGGTTAGGCCCACGATTAAGGCTTCATATTCTTCTTCATTATTGGTGGCTTTAAAATCACAACTAATGGCCTGGGGTATGATGTCCCCTTGTAGCGACTTTAGGACAACACCTAGCCCTGTGCCCCTCATATTAGAAGCACCATCTGTGAATAGAGTCCACTTTCGCAGGATGTCCCCATCTTGGAGTTGTTGGACTTCAAGTTCTACTTCTGGTTGCATGCTTGGACTAAAGGCTGCCACAAAGTCTGCAAGTGCTTGGGATTTTATTGCTGTTCTAGGCTCATACTTGATGTCATAGGTGCTTAGTTGAATGGACCATTTGGCCATCCTTCCTGACATTTCTGGTTTTCTCATTACACTTTTTATTGGATAGTTAGTACGAATGACAATGATATGAGTTTCAAAATAATGCCTTAACTTAATTGAAGCAGAAATTAAAGCTAATATTAATTTTTCAAGGTGTGAATACCAGGTTTCCGCATCGAGCAGTGTTTTACTTACATAATATACCGGCTGCTGGATGCCATCTTGATCACGGACCAGGACGACACTAACTGCGGTTTCGGAGACAGCTAAGTAAACACATAATGGCTCACCTTCTTGAGGTTTTGAGGGTAGGGGAGGCATTGACAGGTACAACTTTAAATCTTGAAAGGCTTGTTCATGCTTTTCTGTCCACTCGAATCTGGAATTTTTCTTCAAGATGTCATAGAATGGCTTGCATCTGTCTGAGGATTTTGAGATGAATCGATTCAATGCCGCCACTTTTCCTGTCAATCTTTGAACATCTTTGATGGATTTAGGTGACGTTAGATTGATGATGGCTTTTATTTGCTCCGGGCTTGCCTCTATCCCTCTTTGCGTCACCATGTAGCCCAAGAATTTACCGGACTTCATGCCAAAATTGCACTTTGCTGGGTTCAGCTTCATGTTGAATTTGTCCAGGATGTCAAATGCTTGAGTAAGGTCCCGAACATGATCTTCAGCTTTCTTCGACTTTATCACCATATCGTCGATGTATACTTCCATGGTGTCCCAAATCTGCTCTTTGAACATCAAGTTGACCAGCCTCTGGTATGTAGCACCTGCATTTCTTAGTCCAAAAGTCATTGCAATATAACAATAAATACCTGTTGGGGTAATGAAGGCGGTATCCTCTTGGTCGGAGGGTTCCATCTGGATTTGCTTGAATCCTGAAGATGTATCTAAGAAAGTCAACACTTCATGTCCAGAAGTAGCATGTGAGCACCCCAACCCGGGACCTAACACGTGTCCCGAGCTAAGGGAGCTCAAACTAAGAAAATCCATCTAAATTTTTAAACATTTATTTGCCTTTAAAAGAAAACCACTTTTCAAACTTCCAAATAAAAATCAATTGATAATATCCCTGCTTAAAGGAAATCCAACTACAACTTTAATAAACCGAAATCTAACCAATTACATTGGAAACCTTAATTAACCTTGTTTAACAAAAGAGTTTTCCATACTAATTACAAAAGAAGAATACTTAATAAATACTCCTAAAAACCGACTTCTATACTTAACTTGTCAAGCCCCAAAAGCAAAAGTCCACAATGAAATCCCCGGCCTCACGGGTTCGGGTCACCTGTCTCGGAATCTAAAACAGTAAAGGGAGAGGGGTGAGAATAAATCTCAATGAGCTATTATGATATGCAGCAAGATGCCAAACAAAGTGCAACACATAGCATGGTAGCACATAACACATTATGAAAGCGGTAAACACCTTTCGTTACCTCATTTTACCTTTCCCGTCTGAACAATAAGTCGTACAACGTGGGAGTAAAACTCCACTCTTTGGTGAATTGCCTCCAGCACATTCACCTCTTATAGGACTCATACCCCAGAGATCCATATAAGAAAGGATACCTATATTAGAGTATCCAACAATAATATCGTCCCTCCTTACAACGATCGCATGACAGTGCGTAAAGCCTTTTGGGTCGATGCATCGTTAGCACGGCCCACTCCGTGGCCACAAAGTGGGGAAGGGTCACCGGTATGACGAACCTTCAATCACTTATTGAACAAATCAATAATTGATTGAAATCCATCATACCCACCCGAACATAAACACGCTCAAGCACATAATAGATACTTGAGATAATCCACAAAACGGGATAACAATATAACAACATGGTAATGTATACTCATGCTAAACAGAACCATAGTACAACAATTCATGTAATACACAATGCATAACCCATCAATGCATATGAACTCAATTTAAGGTAACAATATAACCACATAATCCACATCGGAATACAATAAAATCACGAGCCAGATAGTCCTCAACCGGGATACAATACTAGCAACAAACCAGATAATCCACAACGGGAAAACGACACAACCATATACCAAATAATCCACAATTGGGATAATCATGCTACAGTGATACATATACATTAACACAATAGTGTGGCCTATGGTTTTAAACATGATTCAAGCTAACTACCCAGAGTATGGGCAAGTAAGGTCACCGAGTATCATAAACCAATCCTACGAAGTCATTACTCAACCTTGAATAAATCTTATTAAAAGTGCAAGACCTACTTCCCAAGTTTGGACCACTTTCCGAACAATATTTGACTACTCCTACAATTCCATTTTGACCAATTAAAAGGTCATGGTCAAGCCAAGGTATCCTACTCTAACCTAGGTTAAAGAGGATCAATTCGTATCCGGGTTGATTAGGTTCTACTACTTTATATTGGGTGGGAGTCACCATTTCTAAGAGGTCAAACAACTTGCTAAACAATTCTTGTTTAAATTGAAAAAGGTTGGTTCAGGGGCTTGGGCGACCGCCCTAACCACTTGGGCGACCGCCCAAGTGGACTTCCTAGGAATTTGAGGTTTCTGCCATCTTGGGCGACCGCCCTAACCTACTTGGGCGACCGCCCAAGTGTCCTTCCAAGGCAACCATGTTTCTGTGGCTATGGGCGACCGCCCTAACCTACTTGGGCGACCGCCCAAGCCTCCAGCCAGCCCAAAATGCAGATTTTTACCCCCTTTAAGCCTAGGTTTCAAATCCTTCTAACTAAGCTTAGTTCAAGAACACCAAATGATACTTCAATCTTATCAAGTCCCAACAAACATGTAAACTCCAAAACCAATTAACCCTAGATTATTTACCACTACCATTTCTACCCATTTCACCATTTCAAATGAATTCTAACTTTCCAAATCAAATTCCACCCATTCCTTTAAATCTAAATCAACTCCCATAAACCATAACATCTTTATTTTTAAGTCATTAACCCATTTCCCAACTCCAAGAAGACTTCCAAAACATATAACAACAACAACAACAACAACATAGTTCATGAACATTAAAGAAGGGAAAGTCATAATAACTCACTTTAGGGTTTTGAAAAGGGAAGGTTGATCTTTCTAGCTTGATGAATTCTCCTAGGTGATTCCACTTCAAAAATGCCCTTAGATTTGAATTTGGAGGAGAAGTAGCTTGGCATTCAAAGCTTGGAGGAAGGGGCTTCCATGGAGCTTCTCTAGGTTTTTTCTCTAAGAAGGAAGTGGTGAATGAATGAAGGAGGAGGAAGGGAGTAAGAGGAGGATGATGGAGAGGGGGGGCCGGATATGGAGGGAGAATGGGGGAGGCACATGGCAAGCCTAGGAGGGAGTAAGACTTTGGCCCCCCATGGGAAAATTATCTAAGGCTTCCACTTTAAATTTAACTAACCTTTACTCAAATAATTCATCCTACTCAATTAACCTCCTTGCACTATTTATCATATTTCCATTTTTATTATTTCTTCAAGGTTCTTATTTAATGTCTAATAAATTCATAAAAGATTCTAAATTTACTTCCCACCCAAATTATCTTAAATTACGAATTTTAAAGACATAATTGAACACATAAAGATAACATGAATATTAAAAGCATATAATATACTATTTAAAATTAGTGCCTAGGGTTGGGGTCGTTACACTCACTCCCCCTTAAAGAAAATTCGTCCCGAATTTGATTGTCGCTTACCCTAAGGTTCAAAAAGCAAAGGTTACCTTTCACACATTCTAACTTAATATTTTCAATTAGACTTTTCAAGGGCAAGATTCTACTATACATTCTCACAACCCGAGTACTCTAGAACTTCACTTCCCAATTAGTCTCTTCACTTCTATGATTCTTCCCAAGATTTCTAATTTCATTAATAATACGATTTTACGACGCAACACCCCAAGAATACCATACAACTATTACTACCCGAATTTCCACGACCTCAAGAAAGTACCATTAAATAGAAGTATTACAACTTAAGTTACCAAATATATCACGATATTATATTTAAAACTTCAAATATTCTATAAGTTGATCCAAGTCGGTCTATAAGTCAAATCGTGAATCTTTTCTAGAACTTCAATTGGATTAACAAACTTTGGCGCTAAATTACCTTAGGCCTAACTTTACTAATTCCATCCCAATAAATTGGAGATCGATAATATCTCCCTGAACTACGCCTCATACGATTTTATCTCAAAGCTAGAATGATACTCGCTATTTACGCAAACTCGCTAAGGTTAATTAAACTTCTCAAGTTGAAGGGAAATCTGTCACACAAACATAACCTATTCTTCCAGAATTTGGGTAGTCTTCAAATCTCTTCCTTTCGACTAACTAAATCTTTCAACTCTTAGGATCGGTAACTAACCCCGGAAGGGAGCTTCAAAAGATAAGATTCCACTTAAACCACACAAACAATTGTAACCACTCTCGATAAATGATAAGAAAATTCCGCTTTACCTAAGTTAGCTTCCCCGGAACATACGCTATCACCTTCCCATTTTGTATAACACAACACCTTGATCTTCCGGTAATACATACTTAAAACTTCACAAGATCCTCACATCCACTAGGTAAGGTAAGGATCGGGTTCAAAGCTAACCTATTCTCCATTACTAACCACGTGATTCATCCTTATTACATCCTACACCATTTATACGTCCTTTAGAGTCAACTAAAGCAACGACTCTACAATTCTTAAGAATTCCTTAAATTTCTTAGGTAACACTTGCCAACTTAAAGATCACTGACTTAATCCTCACAAGATCCATGGTAACATCCACGGTTAAGACTATAGAACCCAAAATTTTGAAAACTTCTCGAGCCAAATCACACTAGCTAAACTTTGCATACAAGTACTTCTCACCAAGGATTATTAACCCTATCCTCCAATGATTTTCATGATCCTCTCGGAACTTTAATTAACAAGAGACCCTCAATTCTAATTACCATAAAGCCATCAAAATAAGGCTTAAAAATTCTGCTTATCATACTTAGAATAAACACATACGATACCTTGATGAAAATACAATTACCATCTACTCACAACTAGCACGAAAATTTTCCGGAAAGACTTCTTATGCAAGTCTAACACCAACCAAATACCTTTTACACTTTTTAACCAACATTCTTCTGGCTTACGCGCATATATAACAAGAATACCATATAAAGGTTTATCTATATCAAATACCAATATAATCAAATTGGGTATAGAAAAGAAGACTCATTTCTTATGATAGTCTACCAATGCATAACAACTACTTAACCCTCCAGGTCAAGTATATCTCCTTTTTACAAATTGGTAATCATACCAAATCAACTGGCAATACATACTCAGTCATGACCACATCACTATCGTGGTAAATCAAGGGAGGTTCGAGGTATCCTCTCATAAGAGCAGAATCCTCTAACAATAAAACAACATCTCAAACAATATATGTCACATATAAGCAAAATGTGATGCCAAGCATAAATGATATGCAACAGGATCCATAAAATATGACCCCTAATTCTGAGACAGGGAATATACCTTTAGTAACTTCTGAGGAAACTATCTCTCCTAGGTTCGAAACATGTACTCGACCATAGACCTTCTCTTTCGGTTCTCCTTCGCTATCTCTTTTGGGACCACCTCTTTGACGTCCACCCGGCTGACCGCTGCTTGAAACTCGTCCCTGAAGAAACTTTGGACAATTCCTCCTAAAGTGTCCCATTTCTCCACACTTAATACACTTACCTTGTTTACTCCAACAATGATCTTCGGTATGCCCAATCTTCTTGCAAAATTTACAATTCATCCCATACTGTTTGGATTTTGGCCTAGATGAAGAAGCTACAACAAACTCTCCTCTCACATTTCCTGAAGTTAAGGTCCTTGGCTGTCCTCTAATGATTTTGGATCCTTGTCCTATACACTTTGGCTTGTTTCCAATCTTACTTCCGGATCTTCCACTATTTTCCTCAATGTCCTTCTCGACCTTATATGCCCTATCTATGATCGTCTCGATAATCAATGAAACTATCAATCCATAATTTCTTCCTAAACTCACTCCTCAAACTCCGTTACAAACTTACGAACCCTTTTCACTTCATGCGATACCAAATGAGGGCAACACTTAGCTAATTCCTCAAACCGGACCGAATACTGATTCACCGTCATGTTCCCTTGTTTTAGTCTTAAGAATTCAATCTCCTTCTTATCCCTTGTAACCATGGAAATGAAATAGTCCTCGAACTATTGAGTGAAATTATCCCAAGTCTGGGGCGTATGATCCCGCTCCCAACTTCCCTTCACAATCCGCCACCACCGATCACCGGACCTTCAAGTTTGAAAACGGCATACCTAACTCTCTCTTTGTTGGGACTTCCTATAACCTCGAAAATCCTATTCATTTCGCTAACCATTTTTCCGCCTTTAACGGATTCGGATCTCCGTAAAAGCTCGGTGGGTTCATCCTCACAAATCTATCTAATCCATCACTTTGGTATCCCTCAGGTTGATTCGGAACCGATCCTCTAGTCTCCATATTATGTACAAACATCCTGAACAATTTCATCATCTCTTCATTCTGATTTCCACCTATACCCATATTTCCTTCAATTTCTAGAACCTTCCGCTGATCATCCTTGCTTCCGGCCATTAGAACGAACTCCTGCATTAAACACTCGGCGTCAATTTCCACACATTCCCCCTTAGTTTAGACATCTACCCTTGACCTCTAAACTAAGCTCTGATATTAACCGTGAGCACCCCAACCCGGACCTAACACGTGTCCCGAGCTAAGGGAGCTCAAACTAAGAAAATCCATCTAAATTTTTAAACATTTATTTGCCTTTAAAAGAAAACCACTTTTCAAACTTCCAAATAAAAATCAATTGATAATATCCCTGCTTAAAGGAAATCCAACTACAACTTTAATAAACCGAAATCTAACCAATTACATTGGAAACCTTAATTAACCTTGTTTAACAAAAGAGTTTTCCATACTAATTACAAAAGAAGAATACTTAATAAATACTCCTAACAACCGACTCCTATACTTAACTTGTCAAGCCCCAAAAGCAAAAGTCCACAATGAAATCCCCGGCCTCACGGGTTCGGGTCACCTGTCTCGGAATCTAAAACAAGAAAGGGAGAGGGGTGAGAATAAATCTCAATGAGCTATTATGATATGCAGCAAGATGCCAAACAAAGTGCAACACATAGCATGGTAGCACATAACACATTATGAAAGCGGTAAACACCTTTCGTTACCTCATTTTACCTTTCCCGTCTGAACAATAAGTCGTACAACGTGGCAGTAAAACTCCACTCTTTGGTGAATTGCCTCCAAGACATTCACCTCTTATAGGACTCATACCCCAGAGATCCATATAAGAAAGGCTACCTATATTAGAGTATCCAACAATAATATCGTCCCTCCTTACAACGATCGCAACAGTCTCGTAAAGCCTTTGGGTCGATACAGCAAGCGCCCCACTCCGTGGCCACAAAGTGGGAAGGGTCACCGGTATGACGAACCTTCAATCACTTATTGAACAAATCAATAATTGATTGAAATCCATCATACCCACCCGAACATAAACACGCTCAAGCACATAATAGATACTTGAGATAATCCACAAAACGGGATAACAATATAACAACATGGTAATGTATACTCATGCTAAACAGAACCATAGTACAACAATTCATGTAATACACAATGCATAACCCATCAATGCATATGAACTCAATTTAAGGTAAAAATATAACCACATAATCCACATCGGAATACAATAAAATCACGGGCCAGATAGTCCTCAACCGGGATACAATACTAGCAACAAACCAGATAATCCACAACGGGAAAACGACACAACCATATACCAAATAATCCACAATTGGGATAATCATGCTACAGTGATACATATACATTAACACAATAGTGTGGCCTATGGTTTTAAACATGATTCAAGCTAACTACCCAGAGTATGGGCAAGTAAGGTCACCGAGTATCATAAACCAATCCTACGAAGTCATTACTCAACCTTGAATAAATCTTATTAAAAGTGCAAGACCTACTTCCCAAGTTTGGACCACTTTCCGAACAATATTTGACTACTCCTACAATTCCATTTTGACCAATTAAAAGGTCATGGTCAAGCCAAGGTATCCTACTCTAACCTAGGTTAAAGAGGATCAATTTATATCCGGGTTGATTAGGTTCTACTACTTTATATTGGGTGGGAGTCACCATTTCTAAGAGGTCAAACAACTTGCTAAACAATTCTTGTTTAAATTGAAAAAGGTTGGTTCAGGGGCTTGGGCGACCGCTTCTAACCACTGGGCGACCGCCCAAGTGGACTTCCTAAGAATTTGAGGTTTCGCCATCTTGGGCGACCGCCTAACCTACTGGGGCGACCGCCCAAGTGTCCTTCCAAGGCAACCATGTTTCTGTGGCTATGGGCGACCGCCCTAACCTACTTGGGCGACCGCCCAAGCCTCCAGCCAGCCCAAAATGCAGATTTTTACCCCCTTTAAGCCTAGGTTTCAAATCCTTCTAACTAAGCTTAGTTCAAGAACACCAAATGATACTTCAATCTTATCAAGTCCCAACAAACATGTAAACTCCAAAACCAATTAACCCTAGATTATTTACCACTACCATTTCTACCCATTTCACCATTTCAAATGAATTCTAACTTTCCAAATCAAATTCCACCCATTCCTTTAAATCTAAATCAACTCCCATAAACCATAACATCTTTATTTTTAAGTCATTAACCCATTTCCCAACTCCAAGAAGACTTCCAAAACATATAACAACAACAACAACAACAACATAGTTCATGAACATTAAAGAAGGGAAAGTCATAATAACTCACTTTAGGGTTTTGAAAAGGGAAGGTTGATCTTTCTAGCTTGATGAGTTCTCCTAGGTGATTCCACTTCAAAAATGCCCTTAGATTTGAATTTGGAGGAGAAGTAGCTTGGCATTCAAAGCTTGGAGGAAGGGGCTTCCATGGAGCTTCTCTAGGTTTTTTTCTCTAAGAAGGAAGTGGTGAATGAATGAAGGAGGAGGAAGGGAGTAAGAGGAGGATGATGGAGAGGGGGGGGGCCGGATATGGAGGGAGAATGAGGGAGGCACATGGCAAGCCTAGGAGGGAGTAAGACTTTGGCCCCCCATGGGAAAATTATCTAAGGCTTCCACTTTAAATTTAACTAACCTTTACTCAAATAATTCATCCTACTCAATTAACCTCCTTGCACTATTTATCATATTTCCATTTTTATTATTTCTTCAAGGTTCTTATTTAATGTCTAATAAATTCATAAAAGATTCTAAATTTACTTCCCACCCAAATTATCTTAAATTACGAATTTTAAAGACATAATTGAACACATAAAGATAACATGAATATTAAAAGCATATAATATACTATTTAAAATTAGTGCCTAGGGTTGGGGTCGTTACATAGCATCTACCAAAGTATCAATGTGTGGTAAGGGAAAAGGATCTTTGGACAAGCTTTGTTTAAGTCTGTGAAATCGACACAAACTCTCCACTTGTCGTTCTTCTTTTCTACCACCACCACGTTTGCTAACCATCTTGGGTATTCGACTTCTCTGATCATTTTAGCTTTGAGCAATCTGTCTACTTCTTCCTGAATGATTAGGTTCCTTTCCTGTGCAAATTTCCGTCTCTTTTGGTGAATTGGTCTGAAGGATGGATCAATGTTGAGTTTGTGGGTGATGACATCTTTGCTGATGCTTGTCATATCTTTATGCTTCCAGGCGAAGCTTTTAATCCTGATTTTCAAGAGGTTGACAAGATCTTCTTCGATTTCTGCTGGAACGTCTTGACCAATCAACACCTTGAGATCTGGGTTTGAGGGGTCTAATGGTATCTCTTTCACGTCATGTTCCTTCGCCTCCAGAACCTCATGGGCCTTTCTCTATAATTTCTATGCCATCTTGGGAGATGTCGACGCCTTCATGGAAGTCATATAACATTCTTTAGCTGACTGCTGATCACTGTAGACCTTAACAACTCCTCAGGGTGTCGGCATCTTGACACATTAGTGATAGGTGGATGGCACTGCCTTCATTCCATGGATCCAGGGTCTTCCCAAAATTACATTGTAACAAGTTGCACTATCAATCACGCAGAATCTCTCCATGGAGTTGATACCTTTGACATAAACTGGAAGTGTAATTTCTCCCACTGTGCTTTTGGTTTCACCACTGAAGCCCACAAGCACTGAGGTTCTTTTTACAATGCTATCTTCAGGGATCTTCATTTCCTTCAAGGCATCTAGCATAATGAGGTTTACAGAACTGCCCCCATCTACTAGGATACGTCTGACTTTGCAATTGGCGATCTGGAGTGCAATGACCAAGGCGTCGTGATGAGGATCCATAACATTATCCCTGTCACTTTCTTCGAAGGAGATGACATCTTGGGATGTGAGCTGCGACATCTTTGAGGATCTCTCGGGCTTCTCATCCTTAGCTTGCTTGGCAAATCTCTTAGCTGCAGAATAAGAAGTACCACAAATATCAGAACCACCACTAATAACATTAACTACCTTTGTTACCGGTGGAGGAGATGGCGGTCTGGTTGCAACGGGCTCTTTGTTCTCCGTCTTGGTCTTGCGGTTCCCAAGGAGCTCTTTAAGATGTCCCTTAGACAACAGGTAACTAATCTCTTTCCTCAAGGCGATGCAATCTTCAGTAAGATGTCCAAAATCCTCGTGATAGGCACACCACTTGGATTTATCCCTCCAGCCGGACGGCTTGTCAGTCTTTCGAGGCCACCTTGCTTTATCTGCAAGATTACTCATTGCACACAGGATACCTGAAACATCAACAGAAAAACAATAATCAGAAATTTTAGGAGATTCAAAATCGTCATCATCTCCATCATCTTCCACATAATTGAATTTGTTATGGTCATTTCTGTGGTAGGGTCTGGATCTGCTCTGTCTTTGGTGAGACGACTCTATCTTCCTGTCAGGATGGTCATATGATGAAGCCTTGTCAGGATGCTTGGACTGCTGCACCTTGTCCTCTTTCAGCCTGATAAATCTTAAAGCACGATTTCGGATATCCTCCATCTTCTTGCACGGGTTCATCACCAAATCTTCATAGTAAGGGGAATCCTTCTTTAAGCCCATTTTGAAGGCTTCCGCAACTTTTGCCATGTCCAGGTTGGGGATCTCCAGAACTTCTTTATTAAACCTATTAACATTGTCCTTTAAGGCTTCGACGGGCTGCTGGGTGATACGGTAAAGATCACTGGTGAGCTTCTCAAATTGTCGGCTGCAGGAGAATTGATTGTTGAACAGGTTGACAAGTTGAGCAAACGACCCAATAGAACCAGGAGGTTGACGGATTAGCCACTTCAATGCTGGTCCTACCAACGTCAAACCGAACCCTCGACACAAATAAGCTTCACGAAACAGGAGCGAAATGCGAACGATCTCCATCTTTTCTTGGTAGTGGGCGACATGCTCCTCAGGATCAGAACTTCCATCATACAACTTCATGGCAGGAATGCTAAATCCTTTCGGGATGTCGACATGCGCAATTGCTGGAGTAAAGCGAGACTGATTGTAACATGTTGGGGAGACCTGCTGGATAGGCGGGGTAACACCTGGCAGATTCATGATCATGTCCCTCAATTCATGAAGCTGATTTGCAATGTAGGTACCTGCAAAAGGGTTAGTAGCACGAGCAGTATTATCCAAGGTAGAACTAGTATTGAAATTAACAAAAGGATTAGCATTACTGCAGAGGACGTCAGGACGGTGCTATTAGTAAAGATGGGTCCTTCTGGAAAAGTCATCCTGTAGACACTGGTGGCTAAGGGTGTCGACATCGCCACAGAAGTCATCAGCGGGGGAGAAGACGTCAGGGTTTGTGATGACGACATCCTTACAGATGATGCCATTGGAAGGAATTCATTGAAAGTTTGAGAGTTGTCCCCAATGTTGAAGTCGAGGACTCTAGGACGGTAAGGAGAGACAGCATCCATTCTTTTGGAGAGCAACTCTTGTTCTTTTTGCACCTTTATCAAGCTTTCCGCTATCAAGGAGGTGCTATTTTGTTGGCGATCCAGCTGATTCTTCATCTGAACAAGCATGCTTTTGATCTCAAGGTCAGGAGATGGAGACATCTGCTTCTTGCCAGAATTCACAGGTGGAGGAGGAGGCAATGTCTCTTGGCCTCCGGTTGTTGGCCTGCTACTGGTTTGGGTGTTCATACTGCTAGGGATAGGAATGGTTTTGCTGACGGCGGAAGTCATGGGTTTGGTAGACATGGTAAAAACGTGAGGATTTTAAACCGATTAAAAAACCAATGGCCCCTCGGTGGGCGCCAAACTGTTTTGGTAAAAAACAGTCAATAGTAAAGAAATTCGAAATAAAGTTGAGGAAGGTGCAATGGAATATAATCGGTGTAACAATGAAACTAAGATGGCTCGATCATGTAATGAGGAAAACCCTTGATATAACTATCTCGCCGGCACAAAACCTCGGGAGGTGATTATGAGCACCTACCTTCCCAAACAATAGTATTGATCTTTATGAGTTACAAGGTTTGAAGCTATGGCGGATTACAATGTGTTTGTGAACTGTGTGTGAGTAATGTGTGCTTAGTGTTCCAGCCATGAGCTTTTAAATAGAGAAAATAACTGAAGATAACATAAACCCTAACAAACTTCCCTAGAATTTCGGCCTTGTCATCTCTATCTTGACTTGGTCTCTCAACCGTTGAAATGGGTCCATGAAATATATTTTTCCCACGTTCTTTTATACCTGTAATTAAATATATGACAGAAATAATTAAATAATGAATTAATTATCTAAGCAAATTTTACCTTGTACACGGGTGTGAAGATGACGGCATGCTGGCAACTATTCAAGATGTAACAATCCTGAATTTACCCACAACAATATATACATATATATCTATAGTATAAATGGTAGTTGTCCACCTCACCATGTGAACAGTACTATGAATAGTGTCAACTGCCAAATTTCCCATTTTGCCCTCACTAAGTTGTCTCTTTCCCATTTTGCCCTTAAAAAAAACGTGTCCTCGAATACGGGCTTAATTAAAAAAAAAATATATATATATATGTCCTCAGACACGGGCTTTTACTAGTATACATATATATATACATATATATACACACACACACACACTCACACACATATATATATATATATATATATATATATATATATATATATATATATATATATATATATATATATATATATATATATATATATATGTAGATGCTTAAATGAGAACCTAAATAAAATAGGAATTTAGGAACCAATTGTAATCGTTAGATAAAATGCAAATCAAAATGTTCAAATTAAATTCCTATTGTTCGTTGAAAGATTTTCCACTTTTATAGTGACCGTGAATGAAATTTGACCAAAATAAATTTTTGAGCAATAAATATAAATTAATTTAATTATATTAATGTAAATTTAAAACTTGTAATTGATACACTATCAACACCCTGTCAATAACAAATTTTATATTTTCAATAACAAATTTTATATTTTCATTAGTGTACTTCAATCAACATAATTTTCAATAATAAGTTTTACATTCTTATAATAAGAATAATTAAATCAACCTAAAATAATTGCTCATTCTTTATTCGTTATTATGAGTAGATAAAAAAGTGAAAAAGATCGATCCATTGAACGGAAGAATTACATAGCCTCAATAAAGTGTATAGGCTGAGCTTATATTGGACCTAAAAGCCAAGCCCATCAAGCTCAAGCGGAAGCCCAATCCAGCCCAGCCCATAGTACTAGTCATGTGATTAAATATCACTAGTAACACCGTGCGATGCACGGCGTGGTGAAGATTTTTAATTAATTAATATTTAATATTTAAAATATTATATATTAAATCAAATAAATAATCTCTTAAATAAGTAAACGAATATGAGTATTTTTTATTTGTAAATAATAATTATTAAAATAATTAAAATAAAATGTACTCTTTCCTAGTGTAACACTCGTGCGATGCACGGGATGTTGCTTATACTAAAAAAATGGATATTGAAATAAAATAAATAAAATAAGATGTTTTTATAAACTGTGAAAACCCCCTTACCACTTACTACAGTGTCAGTACAAACATACATGATTATCATTATTATATACTCCATCCGTCCCACGATAATATATAAAATTTTCTTTTTGATCGTCCCACAATAATATAACTTTCCTAAAATGGAAAGGAATCTTTACTATTCCCTCCACTCATTCTCTCTCCTACATTATTTTAATACTTACATCACCATTATAATTTACTATTCTCTCCACTCATTCTCTCTCCTGTTTTACTTTCACACTCACAACACTTTCAATATAATACTTCCTCCTTAATTTCCGTGCATTGGCAAAAGTCTATAAAACTATGGGACGGAGGGAGTATAAATAACCACGTAATGTGAACCTAAGAACCTTATTTTGGAATGGAGGGAGCATAATTATGGATGAAAAGGGAAAAAAATCCACATATAAAAAAAAAACTACCTCCGTCCCGGGCGAAGTGTCCCAACTTTCTATTTTGGGCTTTCCATTTAAAATGTCTCATACCCAAAAAAGGAAATTTTTTTCACTATTTCACCCACTCATTCTATCTCCTACTTTATTTTTACACTCACAACATTCTCTCTCCTAACTATTTCTCCCACTCATTCTCTCCTATTTAATTTTTCATACTCACAATATTTAAATTTTTCTCTTTCTTACATCACTTTTCTTAATTCTCGTGCAATTGTCCTTTTGAGACACTTCGGCCGGGACAGATGGAGTATTCATTATCACAGAAAAATAATTAATCTTTATTTTATTAATGAATGATAAAATTTTCATTTTCTTCCTAACCTAACCTACCCACCTACACATCTACCACACAACAAAACGGGCCATACCACCCCCAAAAGTACACACTTTTTTTTTTCCGACTTTAGTTATACATTATTTCATTATTTTTTATGATAAGCAGAAGCAAATTGTCGTACACAAATTAAAATTTTAATTGAATTGGGCTTGATATATAAATAGCACAATTTGAATATATACAGTTAAAATAAAATTATTTGGAGAAGTCAGCTTAAAAAATAAACCATGATAAGGCCCACTCATTTTTTTAGGGTTTCAAATATATTCAATGAAAACGTCCATTGAAACGCTCATTTTTTCTTTAAAAAAATGAAAAGCAAAAATGTTTCAATTTTTTTTCTATTTAAAATCAACATTTTCATTATCCCAAGAAAACAAAGTAAAAAACGCAATGATAATGCGACCAAAAAGTTTACAAAATAATAAATATAAAATGAGGTGACGATATTTTACTAAACATATTTTTATAACTTTATCGTTTCTCATGTAAAAATGGCAAAATAATAATAATAAACGTCCATAAATTATTTGCAATCATGAAATAATTTACAAAAATATATTACCAATTAAAAAATGACATGTTCCAAAAAATACATTAAATGTTCGTCTATTATATATAAAAAGGGGACATAATTAATGTTGGATTAGCTACTAAAAATAGAAAGGAAAATAGAAAAAAGAAAAATCTATTAAATGTTTGTCTATTACTATCATATACTAAAATGGGACATAATTATTGTTAGATTAGCATATTAAAAATAAAATGGAGAAAAGAAGAAAGAGAAACCCATTAAATTAACCTAAACGAATTAATTTAATCAGTACCCACCCCTTTAACAAAAATCCTACTCTCCATCTCTTACATATAAAAAAATACATGTTAAAAAAAAAATACATTAAATGTTCGTCTATTATATATAAAAAGGGGACATAAGTAATGTTCATTTAGCTACTAAATGTTTGTCTTTTTATATATAATAGACGAACATTGAATGTATTTTTTTATATATAATAGACGAACATTGAATGTATTTTTTTTAGGTTAATTTAATGAGTTTCTCTTCCTAAAACAATTAATTTAGTCAGTACTGACTAAATTAATTGTTTTAGGTTAATTTAATGAGTTTCTCTTCCTTCTATTTTCTATTTTATTTTTAATATGCTAATCTAACAATAATTATGTCCCATGTTAGTATATGATAGTAATAGACAAATATTTAATAGTTTTTTTTCTATTTTAAGTAGCTAAACTCTTTATATATCATTCACTTTTCCATATCCAATTTAATAGGAACAAAAATGTTCCTATTTCTTTTTCTATTTAGAATCAACATTTTCATTATCCCAAGAAAACAAAGTAAAAAGGGCAATGCTAATGCGACAAAAAAGTTAACAAAATAATAATAAAAATATATTACCATTTTAAAAAAAATGAAATGTTAAAAAAAATACATTAAATGTTCGTCTATTATATATAAAAAGGGGACATAATTAATGTTGGATTAGCTACTAAATTGTTTGATGTATCGAACTAAAATAAACCTAATAACCATAATACCCCTTTCAACTCATCATTCTATACCCACCACTTTTTTTTTAATTTTATATTATTTATTTTTATGATTAGTAAAATTATTATTATTATCATTTATAATTAAAATAATACTTCACTCTTAATTAATTTCACTAAAAATATTGAAAAATTCAAAAAGGAAAATTAAGAAATTTATATTTTAATAAGAAGGGTTTTTTTTCTGTGTCCAAATCAAACGAAAATAGACTCTATTTATAGAGAAAAAAATAAGATTTTTTGTGTAAATTTTTTTATTAAAAAAATTAATTTATTATGAAATAATTGAGGTAAAAAAAAGGGGTGAGATTTTCATTAAAAAAAGAGGTTTTTTTTTGTCCAAATCAAACGAAAATAGACTCTATTTATAGAGAAAAAAATTATGAATTTTGGTGTAATTTTTTTTAAAAAAAATTAATTTATTATAAAATAATTGAGGTCAAAAAAACGGGTGGAAAATAAAAAACTGAAATAAAACCAGCCAATCATAAATCAACACGTGGCAGTTTGTTTAAAAAATAATAAAAAAAAATTTTTGGCTGACGTACACGCGCATATGTCGGCGCGTGTACTGCACGCGCCAAATTTCGTCCATTCAGAACATGCCACGTGTCATTTTCGGAGAATATCTTCAAATTTGCCACTGCGTGAAATTACTAAAATGCCCCTGATTTGGGCGGGCTTTTGACGATCCTGCTTTTATATATATATAGAGATAAGGGTAGTTTCAGTACAACATCACATCAAGACTTGTTAGGATTTCGTTCTCTTTCCAACTCCTTAATTCCTTTTTTGGTCCGCTTCCGAATCTATAGTATAAATAGTATAAATGATGGAAGGGTGAATAGTTGTATGAATAGTTTCAAATGGGTTTTTTACCATTTTGCCCTCACTATTTTGTTCCTTTCCCATTTTGCCCTTAAAATTTTTTATTTTTTTTTTAAATTAAAAAAAAATTGAAAAAAAAAAAAAACCCGTGTCCTTGGACACGGGCATGTACTAGTTTTTAATGAAGAGAAAAGAAAGTGAAGGAAGGGAAAATGAAATAAAAGAAAGGGAGAAAAGTGAATTTAAATTCCTTTCAATGTGCTTCCGAGTTAGGAAGGAAATAAAAGGAAAAACAAAATTTTTTCTCCTCATGCTTCAAAGTTTTGAAATGAAATGAGAGGAAAAAAAAATGACTTCTATACCCCCATTTATAAAAAAAAACATAGTTGAAGAGTATTGCAACCCCTCCTTCATTTCTGTAGCCATAACAGTTTCAAGAGTGAATCATTATCCTCCTTGTGCAAGAGGATTCAAAGCTCATACCATTCTACTTTATCTAATCTATATACCCAAACATAGTGATAGCAAGAATTAAGAAAATATCATTAAGGAAACTGTAAGACAAATTAATAAACGAATCAACTCCAATAGCTAATTGACCATTGCATATATCATATTTATGTATTGTCGCAAATATCTATTGGTGCAAATATTAAAACTCATCATCAACTAAACTAAAACATGCCTCTGTCCCATTACTTGGAATTTCATATTTATGTATTGTCCCCGGCAACGGCGCCAAAAACTTGATGGATAAAATTCCACTGTGTAATAAAAACCTTGCAAGTGTACAAGTCACCGAAGTAGCAATGTACAATAGTAAGGGTCGAACCACAGAGACTCGTGTGTTTTAACAAGTAAATTTAATTAATGCTCAAAGTAACAAGAGTGCGTCTGCTGAGAAACGCGTTTCTCCATAACTATATTAATGCTCAAAGTAACAAGAGTGCGTCTGCTGAGAAACGCGTTTCTCCATAACTATGGAGAAACGTGTTTTTCATAGCCAGAAGCTTTACATTTGATAACCAGAAAAAAAAACCCAAGGCCAAGTCCAAAAGCTTCTGGATATCCCGAAGCTTTGCATTTGATAGCCAGAAGCTTTGCAGTTGATATCCAGAAGCTTTGTATTTGATAGCCAGAAGGATGTGAAATGTATATCCAGAAACCGTTAGGTGCATATCCGTAAAACCGTTAGGTGCATATCCGTAAATGTGTTAGGGCATATCCAGAAATTGCTATTGAAGGTTTTCGGATATCCGAAAACCTTCAAATGTATATCCAGAAACATTTTGAAGGTTTCTGGATATTCATTTGAAGGTTTCTGGATATCACTTTCATAGGTTTCTGGCTATCTAGCTCATTGTCGCGCGACATGTCGAGACCCGTTTCTCCATAACTTATGGAGAAACGCGTTTCTCCCTAGATTTTGTGAAGTAACAAAGTGGGATTTTTGATTTGGTTTATTAACTAAAATATTAAAACAAGAAATTAAACTATTCAATTGAAGAAAACAAGAAAGCAATAAACTAGGATTTAATCAGATCAAAGAAATTCACGGATTGGATTTCATAATTGCATCCCCTCTATGCTAATGATTTTGATAAGAAAAATAACAATCTCATTCAAAGACTCTTTCACTAGGTTAAGGGTTGGGACGTTTGGTGTGCGGATTGCAACCCCAATATTTCTATCTTGTTATCAATTCCGGTAGGTCAAAATAACATTCAAGAAACTTATTAAGTCCACAAGAAATATATGAATCTAAGTTGTATTGTATTCCGGTAGGTCAACAATCCAACCTAATTGATGAATTAGGGTGCTTTAAATAAACTGTCAACGGTAGTGCAACAGTCTAAAACAAATAAAAGAATGATAATTAATTCATCAAACAAGAATGAGAGAGTTTGGAAGAATTCAAACTTGAATTAGCATAGAAGTTCCACAATTACTACATCCAATCCATGAAAAGGGAATTTAGCTACTCATATTCATGATAACGATCACAAAGTATGAATAATAACAATACATCAAACCTGGAAAAATAGCAAAAACCTTAAAAATCCGAAATCCTTCAATCCTTCAAAAACCTAGGCAAGAAAAATAATAATGAAAAGTACCCCATAATAATAATAATGGGAATATATATATTCCCTAATACAGTCCTTAATAAACTAGGAAAAGGAATTAAGAAGATCCATCACAATCTGCTCCAAAATCCGTGATGACGTCACAATACGCGTCCTGGCACGAGTCGTGCTAATTAGCACGAGTCGTGCCCTTCAATCCAAGTCGTGAGAACGACTCGTGCCAGACCCCTCCACTCGTTCTGAGTAACTTTGCTGTAGTTGTGCATGAACCCCACTCGTGAGAACGAGTCGTGCCACTAGTGCCCACTCGTTCTGAGTAGCTAGTTGGAATTGGCTTGACTCCATTCGTTCCCAAGTCGTTCTCTGGCCTTCTTCAGTCGTGCTTCACTCGTGCCAAATGCAGAATTGCCCCTTTTTGACTCAGCTTTGACCTGGCCTTCGTCCCTTGACCGTGTTTGATCCCGAGCTCGAACCTCGACCAATTTGCTGCCCTTTTTCCACTGACAATTAACTTGCACGCTCCATGAGATTTTACAACCAATTACACATAAAAAGCCAAAATTACCCTCAAAGTGCATAGTTTTCTCACACAACCTCACATTACAAAATATCTCTCAAATGACATCAAAACTAAACTAAATACATCAAAAATCATTGTAAAGCATTCGAAAACATAGGCAAAAGATATGTATCAAATCCACTCATCAAAGAGTATTGCAACCCCTCCTTCATTTCTGTAGCCATAACAGTTTCAAGAGTGAATCATTATCCTCCTTGTGCAAGAGGATTCAAAGCTCATACCATTCTACTTTATCTAATCTATATACCCAAACATAGTGATAGCAAGAATTAAGAAAATATCATTAAGGAAACTATAAGACAAATTAATAAACGAATCAACTCCAATAGCTAATTGACCATTGCATATATCATATTTATGTATTGTCGCAAATATCTATTGGTGCAAATATTAAAACTCATCATCAACTAAACTAAAACATGCCTCTGTCCCATTACTTGGAATTTCACCTAAATGAATCTTCTCGTTACTACATTCTGTCAAATGCTAGATCATTGGTAAACCACATATGAAATTCAAAACATCATCCTGCCCAGCTAACAAGTTTAGTAGGGTTGTGATCGTTAGTGAATATGACATAAATCTCTAAATTCAGGGATCTTAGTGCAATAAATTAAAATTTACCCCATTCATGTAAAGAAAAATTAAATTAAGAATTTATTTTTCCCCTTTTTAATTAGTGATTTTTCATTAAAATAAGGCTCCGTTTGTTTCGACGTAAAACATTTTTCGAAAAACATTTTTCGAAAAATGTTTTCCTGTAAAAGAAGATGTTTTCTGAAAAATGTTTTACTTAGGAAGGGCGTAAAATGTTTTCGGTTGTTTGGTAAGGAAAATGTTTTACTATTACTATTACTATTATTATTATTACTATTATTATTATTATTATTATTATTATTATTATTATTATTATTATTATTATTATTATTATTATTATTATTATTATTATTATTATTATTATTATTATTATTATTATTATTTTATTTTTTTTATTTTTTTATTTATTATTATTATTATTTTATTTTTTTGTTTTTATTTTAATTATTATTATTATTTTATTTTATTATTTTATTTTATTATTTTATTTTATTTTATTTTATTATTATTATTTTATTTTTATTTTTATTATTTTATTATTATTATTATTTATTATTATTATTATTATTATTTTTTTATTATTATTATTTTTTTATTATTATTAATTTATTATTATTATTATTATTATTATTATTATTATTATTTGATTATTATTATTTGATTATTATTTTTTATTATTATTATTATTATTATTATTATTTGATTATTATTATTTGATTATTATTATCATTTTATTATTATTATTATTATTTTACTATTATTATTATTATTATTATTATTATTATTATTTTGTTATTGTTATTATTATTATTATTATTGTTATTATCATTATTATTATTTTATTATTATTATTTTATTTATTATTATTATTATTATTATTATTTAATTATTATTATTATTATTTTGTTATTATTATTTAATTATTATTATTATTATTATTATTTAATTATTATTATTCTTATTTAATTATTATTATTATTATTATTATTATTATTATTAGAATGAGGAAGTAGAATATTGTACCTTGTGAAATATGAGTTGTACATGAAGGACACCATTTTTCGGAAAATATTTTACTTAGGACAAGGTCAGTAAGTCGTTTTACTTGGGAAGGACGTAAAATGTTATTCGGAAAACGTTTTCTCCATTTTTCGAAAAACAACCAAACACCGAAAAACGAGTTATTTTACGAAAAATATTTTCAGGAAAACAACCAAACAACGGAAAATGTTTTACGGTGTTTGCGTTAAACAACAAAACAACGAAAAACGAGTTATTTTACTTAAAATATTTTTCGAAAAATAATTTACGTTGAAACAAACGGGGCCTAACACTCCCTCTCTCCATGAAAATCCTGGCTCTGCCACGATTCACTTCCTAGATATTCTTTTAAATTGTTGTCAAATTACATCACCAACTTGTCAAAAAATAAACTTTTACTTGGAAAATGGAGCTTTTGTATACTCCCTCCCTCCGTTTCGGGATAATGCGCATTTTTTGACTTGGCACGGAAATTAGGGTAAAATGTGAAAAAGGTGATGTGTTGTGAGTGTAAATGGTTGGGTAGGAGAGAGAAAGTGGAGTAAGTGGGTAATGGTTGTGAGTAGAGAGAAGTGGATCTCATTTCCATTTTATGAAAGTGCAAATTATTATAAAATATCCAAAAGAAATCTTTTTGCAGATTATCGTTAAACGAAGGGAAGGGAGTATTTATGAATGGGACTTTGTAAAGTTGGACTCCTTTTATGGTTATATAGCTGTGCCAGTCACCCTATTTAAATGCCATTTCCCTGTCCGTCTAATCCACACTGACTCATTGTCAGATGCTTCAGTCTTAGACTACATACAATATAATAGTTTAATATCTCCTTCCCATTTTATCTAACATTTTTTACATTTTTTTTCATCCACCTAATATTTTATTTATCCATTTCATCTACCCCTACAATTGCTAACTTAAATTAAATTTCAACTCCCTCCAACTCATCATTCTATACCCCATCACTTTGAGTATTTTTTTTTTTGTGTCCAAATCAAATGAAATTTATATCAATTTGTAGGAAAAAAATGATGAATTTTGCTGAAAAAAAAATTAAAAAAAAATTAATTTACTAGGTGATAATTCAGCTCAAATTGAAAAATGAGTGTTTTTTTTTGTGTCCAAATCAAATGAAACTTATATCAATTTGTAGGAAAAAAAATGATGAATTTTGATAAATTTTTCTTTTTATTTTTAAATCATTTATTATGAGATAATTGAGCTTAAATAATTAGGTGAAAAAATGATAAAGTACGGACCAATAAGGCGTTGACACATGACAACTTTAAAAAAAAAAAAAAAAGGCAAAAGCAATTGTTTCAATCCGGATGAAACATTTCAACCCACCTTTTCATCCAACCCCCTTTCACCTCGCCATTGGAGCAATCCAGCCGATTGAAATCCTTTTCAACCCACTTTTCATTCTACCATTGTATGTAGTCTTACAGTATTACTGCTATGTGTTAGGTTACAATTGCTCGGGTATACAACTGGGAGTCTGGGATTAGACATGTCAAAACGGTTTCGATTCCGGTTCCCGATTTCGGAATCGCCGGTTTCCGGTTCCCAAATAGCCGGAACCGTATTCGAACCATATTAATCCGGTTCCCGGTTCTATCCGCCAGTTCCGGTTCCAACGGTTCCACCGGCTCCATCACCATCTAACTTTTTTTTTTTAAATCAAAGCCTCTTAAGACAGTAAAGACGCTAACTAATCTGTCTTTTTTTTTTTTTTTCACTTGGGGTGGGGAGTATGTTTTTTGAAAGAATGAGAAGTGGACAAAATTTGGTTAGTATATTATTAAAGATAGAATAAAAATTCTAACAATATTTTTAGGAAAAAAAAGGGGCGGCACCCTTATAATTTTATTAATATAATTGAAAATATTACAATGAGGGGGACAACCAAGTCTTTCCCTTTTATAATTCAAGGGTAGACAAAAGGAGCCTATACCTCTATAGTTTATATTACAATATTTATCTAAATTTTAGTCTAATTTAAATAAAACAACACTACACTACAAGTACAATACTAAATAAATGCTAAATATTACATTTAACTTACCTTAATCAATCGCCGGTTCCCGGTTCCGATTCCCGATTTTGCCGGTTCCTCGGTTCCCAATATGGTGGATTCGTATTCGAACCGTTTCAATCCGATTCCCGGTTACATTCGGTTCCCGGTTCCGGCGGTTACCGATTCTCGCCGGTTCCCGGTTCCGGTTCTACCCGTCGGTTCCGTCGATTTCCGGTTCTATTTGGACATGTCTAACTGGGATGTACCTCTTCCATTTCAATTCTTCCATTTCCATTCTGAGTTTGACAATGAAGTCTTAGTTGGCTTGTTCTAGAATACTATTGTATTGTGAGATGGAGAAAGATGAATGAATGAGCCGCTAAAATGAGAGAGGAGGGGATAATAGGGTTTTGATTTTTAGTGAACTAGTCAGTAACCCGTCGAGATTCGACGGGAGCATAGTAATGCTAAGAAAAAAAAATACTACCTCCGTCCCTAAATAATCTTCAAATTTGACATTTTTCATTAATAAACCCCCCATGATCTACATTGCTCTATAAAGTCCAACGATGATGTTAACATCAAGATGAGGATGAGCTTGACAATGAACGTTGTTTTCTTATAACACAACTTATTCCAATACACACTGCCCACTATCTTTTCATGTAACCCAAGAACTCCATGTAAAACACCATACATATATGAAGCATTCACTTAAACAATATAAATATGATATATGTGCATATCATCCCATTCTATTCACCCCAACAGGCCACAGCCACACACAAAAAAAAAAAAGAAAAGAAAGGGGAAAAAAATAAGATATTTGAAGCCCTCAGAGTTACAATAAAAGTGAAACATCCATTAACACTTCATGGACACAGTGCTAAATTATAATTCATACTCTTTCGTCCCAAATTGAGTTAGCAACGTCCTCCACTGTCGAGCCCTGTGATGTAAAGAAATAGTGATCAGAAGCATTACACAAAAGATTTTTTTAACACAAAGTTGAGAGATTGAATACATTGTGCCCCATAAATGACCCTCTTGTGCACAATGAAGAGCCTCCTTCTTTCTACCGTAAAACCGAAGAGTTTGAACTTCAAGAAGTGGCCTAAGTGATATACACCCAACAGTTAGTAAATGAAACCTTCCCAAAGGGCAGAGCAAAATTGTGCAGATAAAATCACAAAATACCAGCATCTGTCCTTCAGAAGGCAATGTTTGCAAGCAGTTGGCAAGAGCACCATACTCACTATATTGTGCACCGTTCTTCTTTGCAGAAGCAAAAAGTCTAGCAACAGCTAATTCTGGAGCATCACTTTCCTAAAAAGAAAACAAATCCACCAGAAAAAGAAATAGTACACATTAGCAAATGCAAATGTGAAAAAAAAATGATGCCAAACGACATTATGGAGGGAGCTGATTCGCCCATTTAGGCAGATACGCACAAAAGGAAGTGTTGCATTGTCACAAAATTTATATAAGGTGGAGCTCAAAATGACTTCTGATGTAGATATGCATGTATGCATACGTCTGTCATCCATTAGTCCACAGAAAGGGTAAAAAGGAAATTATCAATTTACGACATTTCAGAAAAGAGTTTTTCTGGTTTCGTTAGGATGCCATCCTTTCTAATTAGCATGGTAGGGTAAACCAAATTTAAAGCAAAAGAGTTCATGTATCAAGTCAGACTAAGACTAAATGTAGCAATTGAATTTTCTAACGGTACAATCATGGACTACAAGCCATGACAATCCTTGAAAAGAATATCTTACGATATCACAAACACAAAAATTGCACTGTTCCATCAAGTATAGCCGGTAATTTACCATGAGATTAAATATATATATATATATATATATATATATATATATATATATATTTAGAAAGGATCAGGCCTAGAGAGTTAATCAAATAAGAACATTGATAATATACTGCAGGGGAGGGGAGAGAACAATAGTATAAATAGCGAGAAAGATCATGTAGCCAAGACAAAAGAAGGTGGAGGGATGGGGGCATGTCTCGGTTCCCTCAAGTTGAGCTCACACATCATAAACAATGCATTTCAAAGCATTGACATGATTATGCTTTATTGTGCCATAATTAATGGTGACAAAGATATTGGAAGCAAATTTTGCACATTAAGTAGTTTACCTTTGATGCAGTGTCAGTGCCAAAAGGTGAACGGAATTTTCCATAATGCTGAGAAGCTATTTTCAGCAATGAAAGGAGTAGCCTCAAAACTTCACCTTTCCTGTAATCCATATTAGGAGACTCACAATAAGCAATCCTCTCATCAATCCATTTGTTTAACTCTTTACTACCAAAGACTCCCACCAAGGGGGGGACGGTAACGTTTACGGCAGAGAGTATTAAAGTAATCGAAAGCGCCTCCACTGCTTGCAGCATCAGCTCCTCCAGTAACAACCTCCGCCAAGTTAAGAACTGACAATGACCCATCTCATCTGCAAAAGCCAAAATGTACAAAAGAAAGACGATCAAGATTCCTTACTCCCATCTCATAAAACAGTAAATGTTCTCGTAGTTCCTAAGAATTGACGCCTGATCCAGACTCTAAGTTAACAACAGTGACAAAAGCCAAAATGTACAAAAGAAAGACGATCAAGATTCCTTACTCCCATCTCATCTCCCATCTTATGGCAATCTTCAGAGGACTTGCTTCACATATTGCAATATTATAGGTCTTACTCATATATTTGCCACTCCGTACTCAAATTGTTTAAATCTGAACTTTTTCAGAATGTCTTGTAAAAGTAAAAATGGACACTCATTTAGAGACGTAGTGTGTGTGTGTGTGTGTTTATCAAATAGTAGCAGCAAGAGGACTTACTTGACACATTGCAGCTCAGGTTGGCCTTGGCATCCACAACTGCATTTTGGGCATGAAACAATGGTTTCATTGTAGAATGCAGATAAGGAAACACAACATGTTGGGATGGGTGATGCCCTAAATTGAGAGTACGAACATGTCACATTCCACGTCGCTGCAAAAAAAATAAAAAAATCTTATAACATTTTTGAAAGAAGCAAGCATGTTGAGGAATCAATAAAATGTTAATAATTCAACTAACCAAGAGCTTGAGTCCGTCTACGCCCATTATCCACAGTAAACTTAGTAGGCGGGACTTGAAAAGGATCTCCACACGTATAACCAGGCATACCAAACAGAATTTTTTCGGCATTTCAAAAGTTGAATTACCATCGAAACAAAAGATCCAATATTCATCGTAAACGGCCAAGAAAATCGCAGAATCTGAATCATGGACGGTAACACCCCTCCCTTGCAGCAATTAGCAACCTTGTAAATTGAAATTAGCTCCGGCAAAAGGTCAATTATAAGCTGGTTTCTTTTCACAAGAATGTGGAGGTGTTCTTCCTTTAATATGAGAACAATTGCCACGTTCTCGTGGCCTCTGCACCTCTCATGTCCCATATTACTTGGTCACCTTGCCATTTCCCAAACTCTTAGTTTCCATCCTGGAAGTTCTACATGTCGGAAATAACTGGTAATTGATTATTGACACTTTTACCTACAAATCATTGGACAATGTAAGTGGGGCCCTTTTACCAAAAAAACTCAAGAATTTACATCCACCTTAAAGCTCTGATGCTCGGACTCTTTGGTTTACCTCGCCGTACTCGTGTCGGACACTCCTATTTTAGTGTTATTGACAAGAGTCCGGCTGGATAAACCAAAGAGTCCGAGCATCATCATAGCCCTAAAGCATTTCTGAAACAGAACAAACTTGTTCGCTAACATGACACAACTACTCAGGAAAACCAGTAATACACATATATTTACACACACAGAGAGAGAGAGACCACTCTTCTTTCATTTTCTGCAAAAAGACTACTTATTGACTGCTCATACATACATATATGTATATACAGAGAGAGAGAGAGAGAGAGAGAGAGAGAGAGAGAGAGAGAGAGAGAGAGATCTTTCAAATTTTTTTCAATTTTTTTTTTTTTTTTTGCAAAAGACTACTTATTGAGTGCTCATACTTAAGTGTACGTAAATCAAATAGTTCAAAGATTGAATTTTTAAACAACCCTTTTAAGTTCTTAAAACCAAGAGATCATGACAAATCATTTACATGTATAAATTTATAATAAAACATGTTTCTATCCCTATGCATGAGGTACAACTCCATACTGCATGCAAACC